>CM041776.1:107739687-107776834 GCA_023374045.1 Limonium bicolor
GTAAAGAAAATGTAAGAAAAACCAAGTTTCCATCATCTTCCTTATATGGCCGAAAATTCCTTCTCATGGGGATATGTTTTTATGCCTTGTTCTAGCTTAATTTATTCACCAAGGACTAGTGGAGGTCCTATTTCATTCAATGCCAAAGTCTACCTTGAGACTTCAAAGGTAATCATCCACTTTTATGCCTTAGAACTCATTTCTAACCTAGGTTTTTATTCCTTGAGGTTAGTGCATTGTTTAGTACTCATATGAGTCCTTAAATATTGATTAGAACATTGGCAAAAGGAATTTAAGTGGTGGCCGAGATCTATGCAAGAAGAAGGCCTAAGGAGGAGATTAAGATAAGCTTGAGAAAACAAGGTAAAATGCTTACCTAATGGTGGTTTAAGATTAAGGAATGAGTTTTAGATAAATACCAATGTGGCTTAGAGCTTACATTGTGTATTGGGTTATATAACCTAAAGAAAAAGAACTTAAACAAGCTTATGACCTTGTGATTAAGGAGCTAATGAGAATGAGTTAGTAATATAAGTTTAAGGTGGATTTTAAGAGCATTATAACTACTATGATATTGATGAGTGTATTTGCATGTTGAAAGCTTATATATGTGGGAAATTCAGTGTTTAAGTTTAAGTCATTTAAGGGCCTAAGAGCCATGTCATTTAAGAGCCTTAGTGCTATGCAATTTAAGATTATTGCAATATATTGAGTTGTTGTGAACGAGTTGGTTTGGGTGATGAGATATGATGAGAAGAACTTGATGTGTGTGAGATGGTTGAATGAGGAAAAATAATGTGTTTGGGCATGATAATATACTAGAGGAGCTATGGCGAAATTTGAGTAGAAAACAAAGTGTTTAAGTGGTAGTGGTGAGTTAATATGCTCTAGGGTTTACTAGGGAGCATGAAAAGAAAAATTGGGTGGAAATGAGTTAACTAAGGAGTTCTTGAGGTTTAGAGTGACCTAGAGATGTCTAGGAGGAATTAGAGGATTGGCGAGTGTACTAAACACACCAAAATCATGATATGAGGACTGTAAGACTTGTGCATAAGTTTTAAGGAAAGGTGTATAATGCCTTAAGGAGATTTAGGTATGAACTAGAGAGTAAGACAATGAGAGTTTTGAGAACCTTGTGTAAGTGTGATGATGTTAGTGGTGGACTAGTAAGGTTTAGTTGAATGGTAATGTGTGGACTTGGGTGATGGAAGTGAAAATGGTAGGAGGATATTGTAAGTCATCAAGGAAAATGACTAGAAACGTATAAGAGGGTATGGTCATGAGAATGGTGAGTAAGTTGCATAAGAGGAGTGGAAATGTCTAAGGAGGGTGTTGCATGGTTAAGGTAAATGAAGAACAATGTCAAGGTAATAAGATAATGGAAAGAAATTGTGAGCCTCGATTTTAAACCCTATCCTATGTTGAACAAAGTTGATTGGGATCTGATTGGGTTTTAGGTCCACTTATAGCCTAAGATTAATTAACTATGTCATATAACAAAATTATTAAAACCTAAGCTAGCTCACTGGAACCTATTATGAGTCGCCACCAATTTTAACCTAGATCAAATCAGGAAAGGAGAGTTCGGGTTCGGGGGCTTGATATTCGACTTAATTAGGGTTCAATTACTTTCATTACCCTTCCTAGGTCGTTTTTCCTCTACTTAGTTATTTACGGCTTATCACGAGTCGTTTTAACCTAAGTGCGCGAGCTTCTTTTTTTTTTGTTTTTAGCATTTTTTGACAGAGAATTAAAGTGAATTAAAAGCTACCTAGCTAGGGTTCGGAGGCAGAATTAGGTCAAATTTTGCTTACGTCCGTAGCCACGGACCAAACGTCCGAGACCACGGACCCAGTTAACCTAAATATACAGAAAAGTCGAAATTAAAGGAAAACAAAAATTTGCAAAGTCGGGGCCACGGACAGGATGTCCGTGGGCCGGACATTATTAGAAAAACCTAAATTTTGAATTTTTAAATCCCGCCGCCGTCCGGGGGAGTCCGTGGCCACGGACAACCCGTCCGTGGTCCCGGACCACAGGTCCGAGGTCACGGACCACCCCGGACAGGGGTTTTCAGAAGGTTCCCGAGGGTGTTTTGAGCTCAATTTTATGGGTGTGTAGCCTGAAAGATGTACAAGGCGTTAGTGATTGAAAGTTTTCAATTTGAATCGAATTAAGCACGAAACTTAGCAAAACAAGTTATTGGGCAGAAGAAACGAAAACAAACACTAATTCAGAAGCGATAAAAAGTCAATTTGACTCCAAATTTTAACACAGAGTAGTTAAAGTTGAACAAAGTCAGAAAAACATGGCTTCAACCTGTTTTACCTTCGGATTTAATGAGACTCTTCACAACGGGGATCTTTTGATGCTTCGTTGACGCCGGTTTTGGATTGACTTCGAATTGTGCTTCTGACTCCTTCTTCTTTATGCTGTTAAGGACGTTTCTTTTTGTTTTTGTGGTGGTTTTGTGTTTTTGGTGCTTGGAAGTTCAATAGGAGAAGAAAGGATGATTGTTTTTGGTGATTTCGGGGTGATTTCTGCAGTGTGTTTCGGTATTGATTTGAGGCTTGGAAGTGTTAGAAACGTGGGAGAAAGTTTGTGGCTGTGTTTTCTGACTTTGGAAGTGTTCTCCTCTGCCCTAGTTCGTTCTTGGGGGGTCCTTTTATAGAAAGAGCATGGTCAAATTGATAGAGCAAGATCTTTATCTAAAAGACTGATTTTGTGCTCTAAGGGAATCTGATTTTTTAGAATGTGTTGCAAGCCGATAAAAATTATGAAAATTTAACTGAAGGTAAATAATGATTTTAGGAATTTGAGAGTTGGAATCGGATTATTTTGATAAATAGTCGATTAGATAAAAATCGCACAATATGGAATCTCCCATAATTCATAACTAATTATTGGAAAGTCGAAATAACGAAATTCCAACGGCATTAGTCTCTAAAAATCATCCTCTATCTTGTGTTAAAATTTCATGACATTTGTTTTCATTTCGGTATTTTCCAGAGGAGAGAGAAATTGCAAAAATGATTGAATTTCTCTTTTAAATTTTGGGATAAGGTTCCAATAAAATAATTTCAGGTTTATGACTGTATGTAGTCATGGTAACCATGTGACACTTTTATTTTAATTTTGGACACCTTTTAATTTCTATTTTGAGGCTATTTCATGTGTTAATTATTAAAGAAATTAGCTTATAATATGAATTAAAAGCTAAATTTCCAGAATAAATATTATCAGAGAATCATGAAATACCTTTCATAATGACCATGATGTTTGGAAGTGTTTGGAGATAATGAACAAGTCATATGAAAAATAGAAAATCCCGAGAATGTCCTTGGAAAATCCTACATTGGTGCATTTTGACCACTTTGCCCTTTGTAACACGTATGCCTTAGAGACTACTCCGGGGGGGGTTGAAATTTTGGGTATAACAGATTGCCCCCCGTCAACTAGGCTTTGTAATGAAGATGAAAAGACTAGTTGATGCCTGAGTGATACCCCAAAATTTTAGATCTTAAAAGGCCCTATATGCAGATTGCGTCGAGCTATTCTAAGGCGCTGACTACCTATGAGTGAGAATGAGAAGATGTCAAGCGATTCTAAGGCGTTGACTACCTATAAGATGAAGTAATGTCAAGCGATTCTAAGGCGTTGACTACCTAAACGATGAAAATGATGTCAAGCTATTCTAAGGCGCTGACTACCTATAATGAGTGAAACGTGCTTAATGTGATGATGAATTGTATGACCTAGGTGCATCTAGGGACCGAAACCTATTCCAAAGTGTGTGTAAAAGGTTAAGGACAGAGAGTGCCAAACGTGGCAGGTGCTAAGGAAGTGGGTAAGACTTATGACAAGCTTGAGGGTGAGTTCTTCAACTCAGGTGAGAATTTGTATCTGTAAAGAATCTACATCTTCGTGGTGAGAATCTGTATCTGAATCTACGGGTGAGAATCTGTATCTCTGAAGAGTTGTATCTATGGATGAGAGATCTGAAGATCTACGGGTGAGAATCTGTATCTCTGAAGAGTCTGATTTATGGATGAGAATCTGTATCTCTGAAGAATCTGTATCTTCGTGGTGAGAATCTGTATCTCTGAAGAATCTGTATCTGGGAGAATCTGTATCTCTGAAGAATCTGTATCTTCGGGATGAGAATCTGTATCTCTGAAGAATCTGTATCTTCGGGATGAGAATCTGTATCTCTGAAGAATCTGTATCTTCGGGATGAGAATCTGTATCTCTGAAGAATCTGTATCTTCGGGATGAGAATCTGATCTCTCTGTATCTTCGTGAGAATCTGTATCTCTGAAGAATCTGTATCTCCGGGCGAGAATCTGTATCTCTTAGTCTATGATGAGGAGTTTCATGCAGACGGATGCAAGGCAAACTTTATGCAAATGATCATGATGAAAGTTGATTATGAAAGTGCCAAACATGGCTATGATGATGTGCATATCAAATTACAATCAAAGTGTATGTAGGAATGCTGATATGCTAGCGTTGCTAATGATGCTAATGATATTGATGATGTTGATGATGCTGATGATATTGATGATGTTGATGATGCTGATGATATTGATGATGTTGATGATGCTGATGATGTTGATGATGCTCGGATGCTTCTGGGGACCGAAACCCATGCCGATGCTCCTGGCTGGACCCAATGTGGACTTATTGCCATCGCCCCCCAAGCCGGTGTGCAGGGATAACTCCTGGTAAAAACCCTGGGGACTTATTGCCTTTGCCCACCATTCGTTGATCCCAAAGCAAGTTGACATAAAGATGGGGACTTATTGCCTCTGCCCCGCCAACTTAGATCACGCTCTGTCTCGTACTTGTCTCGCACTGAAGATGATACTAGGTCTTGTACTGGTCTCGCACTGGATGATGACGCTCAGTCTCGCGCTGATGAAGGTGATAGGTCTCGCACTGATGAAGATGATAGGTCTCGCACTGATGAAGATGATAGGCCTCGCACTGACGAAAGTGATGGTATCGCACTGATGAAGATGCATGGTCTCGCACTGATGAAGGTGCATGGTCTCGCACTGAAGTCTCGTACTAAAGTCTTGAAAATGATGGGTCTCGCACTGATTTTGGGTCTCGAGCTAAAAATGAGTTAGAAAGATAATGGTCTCGTGCAAATGGTAAAAACTGATCACTGGAGTGCCAAACATGGCAATGATGATAAGATGTACACAATCAAAATATATGAAAGATACTCGTCCAAAAAAGGAATTTGTTGGAAAAGGTGCCAAACGTGGCGGCAGTGTTTGAAGAAAATTCTGTTTACTGAAAAGGAAGGTGAAATTATCATTTCCTGACCATAGATTTCGGACTTGTAATTTATCTCCTAGGAGATGAACATGCCATCGGTGGGGTATAGTGTATGATGTAAAGGTAAGGGCTTATGTGGGCCTGTGTAGTGGTTTGGGCTTGTGTGGTGTATGGTGTGAAAGTAAAGGCTTATGTGGGCTTGTGGTGTTTGATGTGCAGGTAAAGGCTTTTGTGGGCTTGTGGTGTTTGATGTGCAGGTAAAGGCTTTTGTGGGCCTGTGTAGTGGTGGTGTGGAGGTAAGGGCTTTGGGTTCCAATTGGTGTTGTCATAGCAATTGTTGGAACCAACAATTGCCCCCAGTATTTTCCCTTAAGACAATCTGAGCTAGAGTTCATGGCAATCGATCGGAACGATCGATTGCCCCCAGTATTTTCTTTTATTAAACGTGCGAACGAGTCTCGTCCTCACAGGGTCAAGGCTTATGTTTTCACGTGGTGTTTCCTAACCTACACTCGGCGTGTTTGGTGTTTGCACTCGTTCCTCCCCTACGGTCACAACTTCTAGACCATTGAATTCGATATTTGATGAATTTACGCATTCGATCTGTTACTTTCACGTGATTAGATACACAACTATCAAGTCGGAAGTCTTTAAAGCTTATAACATGGCCATGGGGTGTGATGAAAGACAACGGGACCATGGAGGGATATTTCAGGTATGTGGAGCTATAAGGGTGACCAAAGCTGCAACTTTCACCTTCTCTCGGACTTGTCTTCTTTGCCTTGAAGTCGTTTGGCTACTTCGTGATGACTTCGCTTATGAGCTTGGAACTTAGAACTTTTGGGTTGTTCCTTGCGCCTTCTCTCTTTCTACTGATTTTGGATTACTTCGAGGCTTTCCAGGTTTGCCTTTCTTTGAATCTCTTTTCCTCCGGGGTTCTTGTGTTTCCCGGTTTTGAACTTTGAGAGCTGTTTTTGATGTTAGCGCATTTGAATCCTGTGCCACTTTGGGGCCATTTGCGGATCACTCCGTCATGCTGGTAGCAGTTCTGCTTCTTTGGACTTGTGAAGTTGCTGTTCGGAAGTCGGGCTCCTTGCATCCTTTGGTCACCGGGTCGGGTATTCACCATTGGCTGGCTTATTCTGTGGAGTTTGTAGTGTTGTAAAAGAGGTCATATATCAAAAGCTCAGCGGGGGTGCCTAGGGTGTGATGTCAGGGTTCACAAGCTTTTGGATGTGTGGTGCTGTACCTAGGTGCTTCGTCATCCCTAATAGTTGTGTATCCTTTCTTTGTTACTTTTCGCAGGTCTAAGCGTAAATTTACAAATTATCTCCTTCGGTCGGAGTTATGCCGTTTACCTCACCTTTGGATGTGGTCTCACCGGAGTCGTGTAAAAATGACACGCTCGTTCGCTCATGGTTTTTCCGCTCAAGACACTCTCGTGAATTTCACTCAGAGACTAGTTCACACGCTTAAACGAAAGATGAAAGATGACGAACCTAAACTCAGATTGCCCCCAGTATCGATTTGGGGTTAGTGACAACAATTTAAAAGATATGGATTTGGAACCGCTTTGGGGGTTATTTGGATGTCTTGGGATGAGCTGTGGGGTTTGGTAAGGCATGTTCAAAATTTCGGAAACAAAATACAAGTCTTTGCATGCCATTGTCGGGAAATAATTATTTCATGAACCATTTTCTCAAAAGAAACTTGTGTGAAATAAAATCTTTTTTGTTACCCTTTAGACTCGAAAATGTCATCCATTTGTGAACATGAGGAAGAAAATGAAAAATCGATGCTTCTTATCGGTGGTTTGAAAACGATCATTCTTTGAAAACTTTGAGCGATGCATTTGAAAGATGAATGTTTTAGCAAGTTATGCAGTAGAATGCATGGGATCCCTAAACTTTCCCTTGAATTTGAACTCTGCTGAACCGTCTGATGTCGGCATGCTGAAGACTCGAGCTCTTGACTGCTAGGATGTCGTTAAGATGACCGTGACCGTCTTCTTCTTGGACTCTGTGTGGGCCTGAAGGCCCTTAATCTGGAGGTGATATGTACAGGCTGAAGGAAGCCATATGAACTATGAATGGGCCACTGGGCCGAGAGAGAGAAACTTTGAAGTCTAAGATTTGTTTGATGTTCCTGTTGGGCCTTGAGGCCAGAAACTACAATGAATGAAAAATTATCTTGAATTTGAATGAGTTGAAACCTAAACAAATAGTTTTGAGTGGGCCTAAAAGGTATGACACCTAGATCTAGGACTTTGGGCCAGGGCCCGAACAAAAGGTTCACCTAGACTAGAATGGGCCTTGGGCCGAAATGGAAAAGCCTGATTGATTTTCATGTCTTATGGACTGCTTTAGGTAGATTTGTTTTTCATGGGCCTAGAACTAAATTGATAATTCAAATTAGGCTGAAAGAGAAATCACCAAAGTCTAAACTTTTGGGCCGAAGCCCAAATGACACACATATCAAACCAAACAGGGCCTCTGGGCTGTAAACGATAAAGCTGCCAATTCGGGTTGGGCTGAGTTGAGGTAGGAGAGGTTCCTATCAATCTCTAGGCTGGGTAATGGGCCGATCATACAAGCAAACAAGGCCCACACAAATTCAACATGTCCTCACTAGACGTTTAAATCAAAACCGGGTAAGGATCGATCCGGAGAGGTGCTTGGGGCATGGGCCCAGGTCACCACAAAGGAATAGGGTTTGCACGCTATTCTCTTTGGGCTTCCCCACTCTTTTCACATCACCTGAAGGTGTGCGTCTACGGTCGGGTCTTTGACTGACCAAACATTGGGCTTGGTAAGGACACTGCCAGGAAAACGCTTGGGGCTAAGGCCCAGGTATTAAGGGGATGTGGTTAGACGACATCCTCCTCTTTTCCCCCGCTTATTCACATCACCTAAAAGGTGTGAGTCCCTGACAGGGGACCCTAGATGGGTCCCGGGGTGGAACTGGTTTGTGTGGACCCTCGCTCTCATATGATGCAAGGGTGCAAAAATTTAAAGTGCGCACGAAAGTAAACAAACAAAGTAATAAAGCCATAAATAAACAATTTTTCGAGTTAAGCCCTCTTTCTTAAAATTAAACAAGTTAAAATTAAGAATTTGTCCCCAGCAGAGTCGCCAGTCTGTGAGCCTCGATTTTAAACCCTATCCTATGTGAAATTGATTGGGATCTAATGGGTTTTAGGTCCACTTATAGCCTAAGATTAATAACTATGTCATAACAATAATTATTAAAACCTAAGCTAGCTCACTGGAACCTATTATGAGTCGCCACCTAATTTTAACCTAGATCAAATTAGGAAAGGAGAGTTCGGGTTCGGGGGCTTGATATTCGACTTTTAGGGTTCAATTACTTTCATTACCCCCTAGGTCGTTTTTCCTCTACTTAGTTTAATTACGGCTTATTACGAGTCGTTTTAACCTAAGTGCGCGAGCTTCTGTTTTTTTTTGTTTTTAGCATTTTTTGACAGAAAATAAAGTGAAATTGAAATTACCTAAACTAGGGTTTCGGAGGCAGAATTAGGTCAAATTTTGTTTCCGTCCGTAGCCACGGACCTAATGTCCGAACCACGGACCCTAGTTAATCTAATATACAAAAAAAGTCGAATTAAAGAAACAAAAAATTTGTAAAGTCCGGGGCCACGGACAGGATGTCCGTGGGCCCGGACATTATTAGAAAACCTAAATTTTGAATTTTTAAAATCCCGCCGCCGTCCGTGGGGTCCGGCACGGACAACCCGTCCGTGGTCCCGGACCACAGGTCCGAGGTCACGGACCACCCACGGACAGGGGTTTCAGAAGGTTCCCGAGGGTGTTTTGAGCTCAAATTTTATGGGTGTGTAGCCTGAAAGATGTACAAGGCGTTAGTGATTGAAAGTTTTCAATTTGAAATCGAATTAAGCACGAAACTTAGCAAACAAGTTATTGGGCAGAACGAAAACAAACGCTAATTCAGAAGCGATAAAAAGTCAATTGACTCCAAATTTTAACACAGAGTAGTTAAAGTTGAACAAAGTCAGAAAAACATGGCTTCAACCTGTTTTACCTTCGGATTTAATGAGACTCTTCACAACGGGGATTTTGATGCTTCGTTGACGCCGGTTTTGGATTGACTTCGAATTGTGCTTCTGACTCCTTCTTCTTTATGCTGTTAAGGACGTTTCTCTTCTGTTTTTGTGGTGGTTTTGTGTGTTTTTGGTGCTTGGAAGTTCAATAGGAGAAGAAAGGATGAGTTTTTGGTGATTTCGGGGTGATTTCTGCAGTGTTTCGGTATTGATTTGAGGCTTGGAAGTGTTAGAACGTGGGGAGAAAGTTTGTGGCTGTGTTTTCTGACTTTGGAAGTGTTCTCCTCTGCCCTAGTTCGTTCTTGGGGGGTCCTTTTATAGAAAGAGCATGGTCAAATTGATAGAGCAAGATCTTTATCTAAAAGACTGATTTTGTGCTCTAAGGGAATCTGATTTTTTAGAATGTGTTGCAAGCCGATAAAAATTATGAAAATTTAACTGAAGGTAAATAATGATTTTTAGGAATTTTGAGAGTTGGAATCGGATTATTTTGATAAATAGTCGATTAGATAAAAATCGCACAATATGGAATCTCCCATAATTCATAACTAATTATTGGAAAGTCGAAATAACGAAATTCCAACGGCATTAGTCTCTAAAAATCATCCTCTATCTTGTGTTAAAATTTCATGACATTTTGTTTTCATTTCGGTATTTTCCAGAGGAGAGAGAAAATTGCAAAAATGATTGAATTTCTCTTTTAAATTTTGGGATAAGGTTCCCAATAAAATAATTTCAGGTTTATGACTGTATGTAGTCATGGTAACCATGTGACACTTTTATTTTAATTTTGGAAACCTTTTAATTTCTATTTTGAGGCTATTTCATGTGTTAATTATTAAAGAAATTAGCTTATAATATGAATTAAAAGCTAAATTTCCAGAATAAATATTATCAGAGAATCATGAAATACCTTTCATAATGACCATGATGTTTGGAAGTGTTTGGAGATAATGAACAAGTCATATGAAAAATAGAAAATCCCGAGAATGTCCTTGGAAAATCCTACATTGGTGCATTTTGACCACTTTGCCCTTTGTAACACGTATGCCTTAGAGACTACTCCGGGGGGGTTGAAATTTTGGGTATAACAGATTGCCCCCCGTCAACTAGGCTTTGTAATGAAGATGAAAAGACTAGTTGATGCCTGAGTGATACCCAAAATTTTAGATCTTAAAAGGCCCTATATGCAGATTGCGTCGAGCTATTCTAAGGCGCGCTGACCTATGAGTGAGAATGAGAAGATGTCAAGCGATTCTAAGGCGTTGACTACCTATAAGATGAAGTAATGTCAAGCGATTCTAAGGCGTTGACTACCTAAACGATGAAAATGATGTCAAGCTATTCAAGGCGCTGACTACCTATAATGAGTGAAACGTGCTTAATGTGATGATGAATTGTATGACCTAGGTGCATCTAGGGACCGAACCTATTCCAAGTGGTGTGTAAAAGGTTAAGGACAGAGAGTGCCAAACGTGGCAGGTGCTAAGGAAGTGGGTAAGACTTATGACAAGCTTGAGGGTGAGTTCTTCAACTCAGGTGAGAATTGTATCTGTAAAGAATCTACATCTTCGTGGTGAGAATCTGTATCTGAATCTACGGGTGAGAATCTGTATCTCTGAAGAGTCTTATCTATGGATGAGAATCTGTATCTGAATCTACGGGTGAGAATCTGTATCTCTGAAGAGTCTGTATTTATGGATGAGAATCTGTATCTCTGAAGAATCTGTATCTTCGTGGTGAGAATCTGTATCTCTGAAGAATCTGTATCTCCGGGGCGAGAATCTGTATCTCTGAAGAATCTGTATCTTCGGGATGAGAATCTGTATCTCTGAAGAATCTGTATCTTCAAGTTGAGAATCTGTATCTCTGAAGAATCTGTATCTTCGGGATGAGAATCTGTATCTCTGAAGAATCTGTATCTCCGGGGTGAGAATCTGTATCTCTTAGTCTATGATGAGGAGTTTCATGCAGACGGATGCAAGGCAAACTTTATGCAAATGATCATGATGAAAGTTGATTATGAAAGTGCCAAACATGGCTATGATGATGTGCATATCAAATTACAATCAAAGTGTATGTAGGAATGCTGATATGCTAGCGTTGCTAATGATGCTAATGATATGATGATGTTGATGATGTGAGGATATGATGATGTTGATGATGCTGATGATATTGATGATGTTGATGATGCTGATGATATTGATGATGTTGATGATGCTCGGATGCTTCTGGGGACCGAAACCCATGCCGATGCTCCTGGCTGGACCCAATGTGGACTTATTGCCATCGCCCCCCAAGCCGGTGTGCAGGGATAACTCCTGGTAAAAACCCTGGGGACTTATTGCCTTTGCCCACCATTCGTTGATCCCAAAGCAAGTTGACATAAAGATGGGGACTTATTGCCTCTGCCCCGCCAACTTAGATCACGCTCTGTCTCGTACTTGTCTCGCACTGAAGATGATACTAGGTCTTGTACTGGTCTCGCACTGGATGATGACGCTCAGTCTCGCGCTGATGAAGGTGATAGGTCTCGCACTGATGAAGATGATAGGTCTCGCACTGATGAAGATGATAGGCCTCGCACTGACGAAAGTGATGGTATCGCACTGATGAAGATGCATGGTCTCGCACTGATGAAGGTGCATGGTCTCGCACTGAAGTCTCGTACTAAAGTCTTGAAAATGATGGGTCTCGCACTGATTTTGGGTCTCGAGCTAAAAATGAGTTAGAAAGATAATGGTCTCGTGCAAATGGTAAAAACTGATCACTGGAGTGCCAAACATGGCAATGATGATAAGATGTACACAATCAAAATATATGAAAGATACTCGTCCAAAAAAGGAATTTGTTGGAAAAGGTGCCAAACGTGGCAGTGTTTGAAGAAAATTCTGTTTACTGAAAAGGAAGGTGAAATTATCATTTCCTGACCATAGATTTCGGACTTGTAATTTATCTCCTAGGAGATGAACATGCCATCGGGGGGTATAGTGTATGATGTAAAGGTAAGGGCTTATGTGGGCCTGTGTAGTGGTTTGGGCTTGTGTGGTGTATGGTGTGAAAGTAAAGGCTTATGTGGGCTTGTGGTGTTTGATGTGCAGGTAAAGGCTTTTGTGGGCTTGTGGTGTTTGATGTGCAGGTAAAGGCTTTTGTGGGCCTGTGTAGTGGTGGTGTGGAGGTAAGGGCTTTGGGTTCCAATTGGTGTTGTCATAGCAATTGTTGGAACCAACAATTGCCCCCAGTATTTTCCCTTAAGACAATCTGAGCTAGAGTTCATGGCAATCGATCGGAACGATCGATTGCCCCCAGTATTTTCTTTTATTAAACGTGCGAACGAGTCTCGTCCTCACAGGGTCAAGGCTTATGTTTTCACGTGGTGTTTCCTAACCTACACTCGGCGTGTTTGGTGTTTGCACTCGTTCCTCCCCTACGGTCACAACTTCTAGACCATTGAATTCGATATTTGATGAATTTACGCATTCGATCTGTTACTTTCACGTGATTAGATACACAACTATCAAGTCGGAAGTCTTTAAAGCTTATAACATGGCCATGGGGTGTGATGAAAGACAACGGGACCATGGAGGGATATTTCAGGTATGTGGAGCTATAAGGGTGACCAAAGCTGCAACTTTCACCTTCTCTCGGACTTGTCTTCTTTGCCTTGAAGTCGTTTGGCTACTTCGTGATGACTTCGCTTATGAGCTTGGAACTTAGAACTTTTGGGTTGTTCCTTGCGCCTTCTCTCTTTCTACTGATTTTGGATTACTTCGAGGCTTTCCAGGTTTGCCTTTCTTTGAATCTCTTTTCCTCCGGGGTTCTTGTGTTTCCCGGTTTTGAACTTTGAGAGCTGTTTTTGATGTTAGCGCATTTGAATCCTGTGCCACTTTGGGGCCATTTGCGGATCACTCCGTCATGCTGGTAGCAGTTCTGCTTCTTTGGACTTGTGAAGTTGCTGTTCGGAAGTCGGGCTCCTTGCATCCTTTGGTCACCGGGTCGGGTATTCACCATTGGCTGGCTTATTCTGTGGAGTTTGTAGTGTTGTAAAAGAGGTCATATATCAAAAGCTCAGCGGGGGTGCCTAGGGTGTGATGTCAGGGTTCACAAGCTTTTGGATGTGTGGTGCTGTACCTAGGTGCTTCGTCATCCCTAATAGTTGTGTATCCTTTCTTTGTTACTTTTCGCAGGTCTAAGCGTAAATTTACAAATTATCTCCTTCGGTCGGAGTTATGCCGTTTACCTCACCTTTGGATGTGGTCTCACCGGAGTCGTGTAAAAATGACACGCTCGTTCGCTCATGGTTTTTCCGCTCAAGACACTCTCGTGAATTTCACTCAGAGACTAGTTCACACGCTAACGTAAACGAAAGATGAAAGATGACGAACCTAAACTCAGATTGCCCCCAGTATCGATTTGGGGTTAGTGACAACAATTTAAAAGATATGGATTTGGAACCGCTTTGGGGGTTATTTGGATGTCTTGGGATGAGCTGTGGGGTTTGGTAAGGCATGTTCAAAATTTCGGAAACAAAATACAAGTCTTTGCATGCCATTGTCGGGAAATAATTATTTCATGAACCATTTTCTCAAAAGAAACTTGTGTGAAATAAAATCTTTTTTGTTACCCTTTAGACTCGAAAATGTCATCCATTTGTGAACATGAGGAAGAAAATGAAAAATCGATGCTTCTTATCGGTGGTTTGAAAACGATCATTCTTTGAAAACTTTGAGCGATGCATTTGAAAGATGAATGTTTTAGCAAGTTATGCAGTAGAATGCATGGGATCCCTAAACTTTCCCTTGAATTTGAACTCTGCTGAACCGTCTGATGTCGGCATGCTGAAGACTCGAGCTCTTGACTGCTAGGATGTCGTTAAGATGACCGTGACCGTCTTCTTCTTGGACTCTGTGTGGGCCTGAAGGCCCTTAATCTGGAGGTGATATGTACAGGCTGAAGGAAGCCATATGAACTATGAATGGGCCACTGGGCCGAGAGAGAAACTTTGAAGTCTAAGATTTGTTTGATGTTCCTGTTGGGCCTTGAGGCCAGAAACTACAATGAATGAAAAATTATCTTGAATTTGAATGAGTTGAAACCTAAACAAATAGTTTTGAGTGGGCCTAAAAGGTATGACACCTAGATCTAGGACTTTGGGCCAGGGCCCGAACAAAAGGTTCACCTAGACTAGAATGGGCCTTGGGCCGAAATGGAAAAGCCTGATTGATTTTCATGTCTTATGGACTGCTTTAGGTAGATTTGTTTTTCATGGGCCTAGAACTAAATTGATAATTCAAATTAGGCTGAAAGAGAAATCACCAAAGTCTAAACTTTTGGGCCGAAGCCCAAATGACACACATATCAAACCAAACAGGGCCTCTGGGCTGTAAACGATAAAGCTGCCAATTCGGGTTGGGCTGAGTTGAGGTAGGAGAGGTTCCTATCAATCTCTAGGCTGGGTAATGGGCCGATCATACAAGCAAACAAGGCCCACACAAATTCAACATGTCCTCACTAGACGTTTAAATCAAAACCGGGTAAGGATC
This sequence comes from Limonium bicolor, assembly GCA_023374045.1. Classification (NCBI taxonomy): domain Eukaryota; kingdom Viridiplantae; phylum Streptophyta; class Magnoliopsida; order Caryophyllales; family Plumbaginaceae; genus Limonium; species Limonium bicolor. Next base: position 107,754,595 of record CM041776.1, read on the forward strand.
GATCCGGAGAGGTGCTTGGGGCATGGGCCCAGGTCACCACAAAGGAATAGGGTTTGCACGCTATTCTCTTTGGGCTTCCCCACTCTTTTCACATCACCTGAAGGTGTGCGTCTACGGTCGGGTCTTTGACTGACCAAACATTGGGCTTGGTAAGGACACTGCCAGGAAAACGCTTGGGGCTAAGGCCCAGGTATTAAGGGGATGTGGTTAGACGACATCCTCCTCTTTTCCCCCGCTTATTCACATCACCTAAAAGGTGTGAGTCCCTGACAGGGGACCCTAGATGGGTCCCGGGGTGGAACTGGTTTGTGTGGACCCTCGCTCTCATATGATGCAAGGGTGCAAAAATTTAAAGTGCGCACGAAAGTAAACAAACAAAGTAATAAAGCCATAAATAAACAATTTTTCGAGTTAAGCCCTCTTTCTTAAAATTAAACAAGTTAAAATTAAGAATTTGTCCCCAGCAGAGTCGCCAGTCTGTGAGCCTCGATTTTAAACCCTATCCTATGTGATTAAATGATTGGGATCTAATCGGGTTTTAGGTCCACTTATACCTAAGATTAATAACTATGTCATATAACAATAATTATTAAAACCTAAGCTAGCTCACTGGAACCTATTATGAGTCGCCACCTAATTTTAACCTAGATCAAATTAGGAAAGGAGAGTTCGGGTTCGGGGGCTTGATATTCGACTTAATTAGGGTTCAATTACTTTCATTACCCCTAGGTCGTTTTTCCTCTACTTAGTTTAATTACGGCTTATTACGAGTCGTTTTAACCTAAGTGCGCGAGCTTCTGTTTTTTTTTGTTTTTAGCATTTTTTGACAGAAAATAAAGTGAAATTAAAATACCTAAACTAGGGTTTCGGAGGCAGAATTAGGTCAAATTTTGTTTCCGTCCGTAGCCACGGACCTAATGTCCGAACCACGGACCCTAGTTAATAATAAAAAAAGTCGAATTAAGAAAACAAAAAATTTAAAGTCCGGGGCCACGGACAGGCTGTCCGTGGGCCCGGACATTATTAGAAAACCTAAATTTTAAAATTTAAAAATCCCGCCGCCGTCCGTGGGCGTCCGAGCTTACGGACAGGGAGTCCGGGACCCCGGACATGACGTCCGTGGGTGCGGACCGCCCTCGGACGGCGGCTTGAGGCTGTTCCCGAAGGTGTTTTGGCTCAAATTTTATGGGTGTGTAGCCTGAAAGATCTAAACACGTTAGTGATTGAAAGTTTCAATTTGAATTCGAATTAACACGAAACTTAGCAAACAAGTTATTGAGCAGAAACGAAAACAAACGCTAATTCAGAAGCGATAAAAAGTCAATTCGACTCCAAATTTTAACACAGAGTAGTTAAAGTTGAACAAAGTCAGAAAAACATGACTTCAACCTGTTTTACCTTCAGATTTGATGAGACTCTTCACAACGGGGATCTTTTGGTGCTCGTTGATGCCGATTTTGGATTGACTTCGAATTGTGCTTCTGACTCCTTCTTCTTTATGCTGTTAAGGACGTTTCTCTTCTGTTTTTGTGGTGGTTTTATGTGTTTTTGGTACTTGGAAGTTCAATAGGAGAAGAAAGGATGAGTTTTTGGTGATTTCGGGGTGATTTCTGCAGTGTTTCGGTATTGATTTGAGGCTTGGAAGTGTTAAAACGTGGGGAGAATGTTTGTGGCTGTGTTTTCTGACTTTAGAAGTGTTCTCCTCTGCCCTAGTTCGTTCTTGGGGGGTCCTTTTATAGAAAGAGCATGGTCAAATTGATAGAGCAAGATCTTTATCTAAAAGACTGATTTTGTGCTCTAAGGGAATCTGATTTTTTAGAATGTGTTGCAAGCCGATAAAAATTATGAAAATTTAACTGAAGGTAAATAATGATTTTTAGGAATTTTGAGAGTTGGAATCGGATTATTTTGATAAATAGTCGATTAGATAAAAATCGCACAATATGGAATCTCCCATAATTCATAACTAATTATTGGAAAGTCGAAATAACGAAATTCCAACGGCATTAGTCTCTAAAAATCATCCTCTATCTTGTGTTAAAATTTCATGACATTTTGTTTTCATTTCGGTATTTTCCAGAGGAGAGAGAAAATTGCAAAAATGATTGAATTTCTCTTTTAAATTTTGGGATAAGGTTCCCAATAAAATAATTTCAGGTTTATGACTGTATGTAGTCATGGTAACCATGTGACACTTTTATTTTAATTTTGGAAACCTTTTAATTTCTATTTTGAGGCTATTTCATGTGTTAATTATTAAAGAAATTAGCTTATAATATGAATTAAAAGCTAAATTTCCAGAATAAATATTATCAGAGAATCATGAAATACCTTTCATAATGACCATGATGTTTGGAAGTGTTTGGAGATAATGAACAAGTCATATGAAAAATAGAAAATCCCGAGAATGTCCTTGGAAAATCCTACATTGGTGCATTTTGACCACTTTGCCCTTTGTAACACGTATGCCTTAGAGACTACTCCGGGGGGGTTGAAATTTTGGGTATAACAGAAAGCTTCCTACCCAACACAGCTTATGCACAGAGCGCACCGAGGACGCGGGACAGTACGAGGTGAATGCAGTCCAGCAGCCAAGGGAGCAGGGAGGAACTATCGAGCGGTACCTACCCTCCCAGACCGGATTTCAGTCAGCGAGAATTCACAGATATCGGTCGGCCTTTGAGTCATGCTCTGAAAAAGCTCCAGGAGCAGAACATCTTACAGCCTCTTCCGCCCCGACCAGGGGTCACCGTTTGGGCAGGAGTCCAAATCAGTTCTGTCACTACCATCAGTTACCAGGTCACGACACCGATCATTGCAGGGCCCTACAGCATAAGATCCAAGACCTGATTGACCAGGGACTTCAGTTCTCAGAGCGCGGGAATATCTTCGGGAACCCTATGCCAGATCACCACTAGGAATCTTTGTTGTTTTTCTCCTTTTAAGTTGTTTTGCGTAGCTTTTGTCCTTTGTCTTTTCTTTTCTTTTTTTAGGTTGTTTTAATTAGTTCAGTGTTTAGTTGGTACTCGGTACCATTGTTGTTCCCTTGGGTCATCAATAAAATTTCTTCTTTGTTCATGTTTCAACATTTATACTTCCGTTCATGTGCTAAAAGGAAAAGGAAAAGAAAGGAAGAGAAAACTCTCTCATAAGGCATGTCTGCAAACATATAAGAATAAGGACCTTTGTTTTTCACGAAACCTCCTGTGCAAAACCGCCTTCCCATCCGCACACTCACCACCTTCCCCACAGCCATCCCACATGTCGCAGCATCCCGTCATTTCATAAAAAAACAAAGCTGTGCTGCTGCAAAAAAAAAAAAAAAAAAAAAAGCAAAAAAAAATCACTCAGCAATCACCCCGTCACCACCCACCATTATTGTTTACCACCACACATGCAATCACCCCCCATAAATAACTTGGGCATTCTAGGGTTCGTCAAATACCCCCCACAGCAATACTGGGGGCAATCTGAGCTAAGGAGCGATAATGTTTATTTCTTTTGTTTAAATGTGCAAGCAAGTCTCCGAGTGTACACTTCGCGAGAGTGCCTTGAGTGGTAAAACCAAGAGCGAAAGAGCGTGTCATTTTTACACGGCTCCAGAGAGGTCACATTCAAAGGTGAGGTAAACGGCGTGACTCCGACCGAAGGAGATAATTTGTAAATTTACGCTTAAACCTATGAAAAGTAACAAAGAACAGATACACAACTACCAGGGATGACGAAGCACCTAGGTACAGCACCACACAGCCAAAAGCCTGTGAACCCAGACATTAAACCCTAGGCACCCCCGCTGAGCTTTTCATATATGACCTCTTTCACAATGTTACAAGCTCCACAAACAAGCCAACCAATGATGAATAACCAACCCGGTGACCAAAGGAAGCAAGGAGCCCGACTTTTGAGCAACAACTTCACAAGTCCAAAAAAGCAGAACCGCTACCAGCGTGACGAAGCGATCCGCAAATGGTCCCAAAGTGACACAGGATCCAAAATGAGCTAACATAAAAAAAAACAGCTCTCAAAGATCAAAACCGGGAAACACAAGAACCCCGAAGGAAAGGAGATTCAAAGAAAGGCAAACCTGAAAAGCCTCGAAGAAATCCAAAATTGGAAGAAAGAGGAAAGATGCAAGGAACAATCCAAAAGTTCCAAGTCCCAAGTTCATAAGCGAAGTCATCACGAAGTAGCCAAACGTCTTCAAGGCAAAGAAGACAAGTCGAGAGACGGTGCAAGTTGCAGCTTTGGTCACCCTTATAGCTCCACATATCCTAAACATTCCTCCATTTGTCATTCATCACACCCCATAGCCATGTTGTAAGCCCAAAAGACTTCCGACTTAGTAGTTGTGTATCCGATCATGTGAAAGTAACAGGTTGAACACGTAAATCTAACAAATGTCAAATTCAATGGTTGAGAAGTTGTGACTGTAAGTGAGAAACGAGTGCAAACACCAAACACGCCGAGTGTAGGTTAGGAAGCACCACATCAAAGCATAAGCCTCGACCCTGTAAGGATGAGACTTGTTCGCGCGTTTAATCAAAGAAAATACTGGGGGCAATTGATCGTTCCGATCAATTGCCATGAGCTCTAACTCAGATCGTCCTAAGGAAAAATACTGGGGGCAATTGTTGGTTCCAACAATTGCCATGACAACACCAGTTGAAACCTAAGGCTTGAGCACCACCATCCCACCACAGGCATAAACCCTTGCATCCATATCAAGCATTCTCAGGCCCGACCTAAGCCAAATCTCCACATTCAAACACCTTCAGGCCCGTCCTAAGCCCTATCTTCACACTCAAACATTCATAGGCCCATCATGAGCCCCACCATCTCCAGATTTGACATAAACCCTAATCCTTCTACATCCATTTAGACCCATCATACATTTTACTCACTTTCACTTAGAACAACCTTTAGGCTCGTCATAAGACCTAGATCCATCCTTAGGCTCGTCATAAGACCTAGATCCATCCTTAGGCTCGTCATAAGACCGAGATCCATCCTTAGGCTCGTCATAAGACCTAGATCCATCCTCAGGCTCGTCATAAGACCTAGATCCATCCTTAGGCTCGTCATAAGACCTAGATCCATCCTTAGGCTCGTAGTAAGACCTAGTTCCAACCCTTAGGCTCGCCATAAGACCTAGAACCATTTTTGGGCTCGCCATAAGACCTAGCTGCATTCCCTTAGGCTCGTAGTAAGACCTAGCGTTACCCTTTAGCGTACCCACTCTTATCAAACACATTGCATTCATCTCATTCTTATAGACTCGTCGTAAGACCTAGCTGCATTACCCAGGCGCGTCACAAGACCTGGCGACAGAAAGTTGGCGAGGTGATGGCAATAAATCCTCCTTTTGCGATGTCAACTTATTTTCGGGATCAACGAATGGTGGGCGAAGGCAATAAGTCCCCAAGGTTTTTACCAGGAGTTATCCCTGCACACCGGCTTGGGGGGCGATGGCAATAAGTCCACATTGGGTCCAGCCAGGAGCATTGGCACGGGTTTCGGTCCCCAGAAGCATCCGAGCATCATCATCAACATCATCAACATCATCAGCATCATCAACATTATCAGCATCATTAGCATCATCAACATCTCAGCATTCTTGCATTTGCATACCACCCAGTTATCACATTTTAGGTTGTCAACGCCTTAGAATCGCTTGACACTATCTCATTTCACACTTTAGGTTGTCAACGCCTTAGAATCGCTTGACATCATCACATTCATTATAGGTAGTCAACGCCTTAGAATCGCTTGACATCATCTCATTCGTCATAGGTAGTCAACGCCTTAGAACCGCTTGGCAACATCTCATGCATTGTAGGTAGTCAGCGCCTTAGAATAGCTCGACACAACTTATCAGTTTTCTGATAACATCAGGGTCTTGGAAACATTTGAAATTTTGGGGTATCACTCAGGCATCAACTAGCCTTCTCACTTTCATTACAAAGTCTAGTTGACGGGGGGCAATCTGTTATACCCAAAATTTTGACCCCCTGGTTAGGGTCTACGTGGTACTGGTGTTGTGAGAGGCATTTTAATCAAGCGGTGAGGGATCCCGGCCCGATCGGCACGTTCCATGGCATGGGGAGCAGCTTCGTCACTTTCAGGGGCGTTTTGGTAATCTTTAAAGCTCCTAAGACCTCTTGTAAGCTTTCTCTCTCCTCAAAGGATGCCCAAATCAGCTTGAAACGCTTTGATATTTTAACCCATGATAAGGATGACATTTTAAGCATAATGGCGTTGGAATTTTGATTTTTTCGAATTTCCAATAATTTTCTAGCAATTTCTGACTGAATCTGACGAGAAATTCAATTTAAAAATATTCCAATATTCAAAAAATTCGGTTCCACCTCAGAAAATTCATAATATCCATCCTTGACATGTGGTTAAAATTTCACAGCAAAATTCTTTTGGGAAGTCACTTAACTAAAATATCGAAAATCTTACTTTTACTAGATTTTTCTTTATCTTTAAGAAGTCTATATAAGGGATAGGTTTTTGGATAAAATCAGAACCTCACATACTGAAGAACCCTAGAGAGTCAGAAAACACGGCCTCCTCTCTCTCTCTCACGTTTTCCAACACCGGCCACCCAAATCATACTGAAAATCCCCCGAAATCACCATCTAAACACGTTTTCCAATCCCCAAAGCACCAATAATCATCAAAACCTCACAAAAACACCTCTAAAACGTGAAGAACATCAAGAACAACCAACAAACCAGAAGCTTGGGTCGAAATCCTCTCGGGTCTGCCATCAACGGAGCACTCGACGAATCCCGGTGTGAAACGTTGTGAATCCGAAGGTAAACAGGTAGAAACTCCACTTCCCTAATTCACCACGGTATTATCTGTCTTGCCTCAAAATTTGGGCTCAAACTAACCTTCGTACGCTTCTGTATTGCTGTTTATTCAAGCTTCTGTCCAATAACTTGTTTACCAAGTTTCGTGCATAATTCGAATTCAAATTGAGAACTTTCGACCACTACGTATTGTACATCTTTCAGGCTACGCACCCATAAATTTGAGCCGAAAACACCTTCGGGAACAGCCTCAAAGCCGCCGTCCGAGGGCTGTCCGCACCCACGGACGTCGTTCCGGGTCCCGGACTCCCTGTCCGTAAGCTCGGACACCCACGGACGGCGGCGGGATTTTAAAAATTTAAAAATAGGTTTTTTTTTAATAGTGTCCGGGCCCACGGACAGTCTGTCCGAGGCCCCGGACTTTACAATTTTCTGTTTTCTGTTTAATTCGACTTTTATTGTTATGTAGGTTAACTGGGGTCCGTGGCTTCGGACATTAGGTCCGTGGCTACGGACGGAACAAAATTTGACCTAATTCTGCCTCCGAAACCCTAGTTTAGGTATTTTAATTTCCACTTTAATTTTCTGTCAAAAAATGCTAAAAAAAAAACAAAAAACAGAAGCGCGCACCTAGGTTAAAAAGCAACTTTGTAGAAAGCCGTAATTAAACCAAGTAGAGGAAAAACGACCTAGGAGGGGTAATGAAAGTAATTGAACCCTAATTAAGTCGAATATCGAGCCCCCGAACCCGAACTCTCCTTTCCTAATTTGATCTAGGTTAAAATTAGGTGGCGACTCATAATAGGTTCCAGTGAGCTAGCTTAGGTTTTAATAATTATTGTTATATGACATAGTTATTAATCTTAGGCTATAAGTGGACCTAAAACCCGGTTAGATCCTAATCAACTTTAATCAACATAGGATAGGGTTTAAAATCGAGGCTCACAGGCACCGTCTAAGAATCAGGTCAAAAAAGCAAGCAAACTCTATCTGCATATCATGTGTAGAAAGCAAGAACACTCTGTCGTTGAATCTTGTGCTGAATGTAAACAGACGCACTCCAGCTTCAAGTACTCTAAAAGACTATGGTATTTTTTTATCAAAATGGTATCATTATGTATGAAAATACCAGCTAAGGTCATCAAATTCTCTAAATTCCATCCTCACACTAAATTTATAGACTTGAGTTCTAATTTTTACGAGATTATGTAGAGATAAACTTAATCTAATTAAACTAAGTTTTCACATACTTGTAACACCCCGTCCTAAGCCAATCGTGGTTATCGCAAACTTAACAACTTAATCACAACTGTCACAGTGGAATAAACTAACACCTGGACCTTGCCACGGTCTGATCTATAGAATATACCGAACTTAAAATGTATTACAACCATCAATCTAAAACATCTACCAACCGAGTTCATAGTATCTCTGTTAACATCATGGCCACTAACAGTCTTAATATCAACAGATGGGAGCACAGGCGCAACCCATACTCAAAATAAGGTCCCAACTAAGTCTACCCACTCCTACTCTCATGGTGACTCCCCATGGGGCGCTTACCTGCAAAATAAAAATAGCCCCCAAAGGGGGTCAGCAAGAATGCTGGTACGATCCCCCCGTGGCCCCCAAGCTAATGGGGCTACGACGACTAATTGTCCATAGCATGTAAGTTGATTAGAAACACAATCATAATATGAAGTGCAATAAAAACAACAAACCATAGATGAACAACCATAGTTCACACACAACTAAATGACTTAAAGCGTTTCCTTAACGAGTGAGTTAGTAAGTAAACTCCTCAAGATCCAACTCCACATAACCTCAATCCATCTTAACTTACCTCAGTCTTATCCTTATCTTAATATCAGTATACAAACCATTCTTTAATTAGAATGGTTGTGCCTTATCTCAATGTTTATTTTGTCAGGTCAAAAGCAACCCTAGCCAATGAGCTATTAACTCCATTGGTTGAACAAACAACTTATCTTATAATTTAGGATTTAGGTGATCCTACCGCACCATCTTAATGCCTCCTACCTTGGACTGGAAATCCAATGTAGTTGAGCCGACATTCGAACTCTAGGCAACAAGTTCAAAGACAAGTCCTTAAGCGGAAGTCGGACCTGATTCAGATACCGACCCCCTTCCCTTAGCATGCATGACCGGAGTCAGTCCCGGATTCCTCACTCCCCCCTTAAGTTCCAGTTAGTGAAAATCATACAACCCACGTGTTAGTTAAACCTTGACGGGTATTAACCAACAGTTACCAACTTACAATTCCTCTCCTTAATTCAATAAGTACTAAGCTTAGTTAGTAGCTGAACTCAAGTCTCACAGTTTAGTGTAACGAAGACACATTCACAACGAGAACAATAAAAGCCGGTTGCGTGCTTTATCTTGTCTTAGTCATTGCAAATTAACAGATAGCATACAAGCCGAGGGACACCTCATTAGCAAGCAGGTCACAAGAAAGACTGTACCGTTCACCGTCAACTGTCGTTTGTTTAATCTCCTTCAAATCCCAATTCACAAACCTAAAACATTTATTCAGTTTAGGCATTAGTTATTCACATTTACTTAACTTACCTAGTCTCTTAAGATTCCCATCCAAAACCCCTTAAGTTCTTATGCGAACCTTAAAGACTTAACTTATTTTCTTAACTAACTCCTTACTTCCTCATATGCTTACCCTCTTAATCATTATTGTCCTCTTAGTGGCATACCACTAGTGCCTTAACATCCTTAGGTTTTCAATGTTTTTTTATATGTTAGGGTCGACCGACCCACCGTACGACCGAACCCAACCCCTGGTCGGTCCGTTCTAGTAATTTCTGGTTCGAACAATTCCTTAGACCGACCCACGACCGATCCAAGCCTTATGGGTCGGTCCATTACAGAAACTTTCCCGTCTTCAAAAATTCACCCGACCCACCCAAGGTCAGCCCGACCGACCCACGGCCCTATGGGTCGGTCCATTCCAGATACTTGTTTACTCGTTGAATTCTTTCCTGACCGACCCGACCGACCCAAAACCCTATGGGTCGGTCCATTCCAGAGAGATTCTGGCTGGCTAGAAACAGCCCAACCGACCGAGAACTGGGTCGGCCCCTAGGTCTGCCCACTACAGATTTTCCTCCTTACTTGCTCTCTCAATATCCAACTCTTCCATAAGTGTCCTAATATGTCTAACACCCTTTTGGCACATTGAACCCACCTTATAACATCCACCAAACTCATTAATTCACTCACCAAAGATTTCCTTAACCATTTACTAAATCCTTACAACAACTTCTAACACTTAACATTTTACCCCTTATATTTCCAACATATAATTTACCTAGAACTTCAACTAACCATAGTATTCCCTCCTTAACCATTTGACCATTCCATAAACACCACTAATCATCCTTATCTCATTTACCAACACTTCCTTAAAGCCACCTACTCTAGTTCTCACCTAAGTCATTTCGAGTTTCTTACACCTTATTTCCTTCAAACTTCACACAAGTTTCCTAACATCTCTTATCATGGTCTTGGTGCCTAAAATTCACCATTGTAACCCCTAGTTCCTCCTAGACAACTTAAGATCATTCTAATACTCTAGAACACCTTAAACTAACTCTTTTTTGTCGAAACAATTCCTAGAGTTTCCTAGCCCTTCCTTAGTCATAAAATTTCCTTAGAACATCTCACACACCAAGTTTCTTCCCCAAATTTTGCCATGGGTTCTCTAGTATATTGTTACACTTAAACACTTAGTTTTTCACCATCAAACAACCATGAACACTTAAATTCCCATTACACCATCTTAGCACACAATACACACCCAAACTACACTACATCACAATATAGTGCAGAAACTTAAATTGCTTGGCACTTAGGCCCTTAAATGACTTGGCTCTTAGTCGCTTAAATGCATAAATCTTAAACACTGAATTTGCCACATAATAATTGCCTTCAACCTGCAAATACACACAACAAGGCTCCCATTGCAATATAAATTCTCTTATAATTCACGTTGACATTTGTTTAACTATCTCCGTTCTCATTTGCTCCTTAGTCACAAGTTCTCAATATAATCATGTTCTTTCTCCTAGGTTTTATAACCCTTTCCCAATGTAAACTTTTAACTAAACTTATTATATATCTAAATCCCATCCCTTAATGCACTAAACACCTTAAGGTAAGACATTTACCTTGTTCTTTTACAAGCTCCACAAACTTTCTTCCTTAGGCTTTCCTTGTACAATCTCGGTCACCAACTAAATTCTCCTTGCCAATGTTATAACCAATAACCAATGACTCTAAAGAGTGCTAGGCAATACACCAACCTTAAGGAGCAAACCCTAGGTTAAAAATTTGTTTTTAGGTATTAAAATGATTGTTTTACCATGGAGTCTTAGAATAGGCTTGGATATGAAGCAAGAAGGACCTGCTCTAGCCCTTGGAGAATAGAAAAAAAGCTAGAACAAGGCATAAAAATGGAGCCCCATGAGTGTGATTTTTTGGTAATGAAGAAGGGTGATGGAAACTTGATTTTTCTTACATATTCTTTACCTTAAGAGAATGTAGAAGCTAATGGACTCCTCAAGCTTGTGTTTCCTCCTATAATGGTGGTTTGGCTTGGCACCAAAATGAAGCTCTTGGAGTTTTGGAAAGATAGAAAGGAGGAGCTTGAGCTAACTAAGAAGAATATGTACTTTGTTATGATTTTGGAGCTTAAATGAGTGAGCTATGGTCAAAGAAAGGTGGAGCTAGCATGGAGTTGTCTTCTACGTGAAGGAAGAAGAGAGGAGCAGCCAGAATCGGTGGAAAAGAAGAAGAATGAAGAAAGGAGGAGAGAAGGAAGCTAAAAGCAAGATTTTGTTTAAAAGGTAAATAGTACTATTTGCCTTATCTCTTCTCTTTTTCTTTAATTGTTGAGTCATGTAGTGACTCCCCACATCAAAACCGGCCACCCCCTTAATAAACAAGATATTTATGGTCTTGGTTGACCAATTAATTAGCTTATATTGACTTAATGCTAAACTAGTCCAATTTGAGCACTATTCACAAATTAGTGCACATAATTGTGAAATTTTTGATTTTCCCATTGATTTAGACTTCCTAATGTGATACTAAGTAGTACAAAAGTTGATTAAGGAGTAATAATGGGCATTTAGCCACTCAAAACCCCAATCTAAGACAATTTTTCAAAAATGTGCTTTAAGAATCCTTAAAGCACAATTTGTGTTTTAACTTGTTTTTGAGCTTGGTTTTCTTTGGTAATTAATTTAACATGTCCATTAGCATGTTACTAAAGTCTTAGAATGATATTTGGGTGTTACCCAAAGTTACACCAAGCTTAGAGCACATTTTTGATTAAATTGCTCTTATGGTGTTTCCTTGTGTTTTCTTAGGTTTAAATTGTTTCCTAATGTTGCTAAGGCATTATTTAGCCTTTTTATATCTTAGTTTATCATCTAAACACCATATCAAGGTTTGGGGTATTTCAATCTAGCCCCCTTAAAAGAACTTTCACTAGTAGAAAAAAGATTTTATGTGACGCCATTTAAACCACGGTTTCAGTGGGAACCGTTGTTTAAACATTATATACCACGGTTAATAATAAAACCGTCACAAAACATCTAACCGCGTGACTTTATACGACGGTTGGTCAGAGAACCGTGGTGTTTAGGTGTTATAAACGATGGTTCTTGAGAAACCGTCGTTTATAGTTTCGGCGGTAAAACAATAAACCACGGTTACGGTTTAACCGACGTTTTTCTTGCACCTCGTAACATTTTAAACGACGGTTTCTTAAAAACCGTGGTTTAAAACCAGTACAGTGACGACTTTAAACGACGGTTTTTGAGGGAACCGTCGTTTAAAACTCTTTAACTTAAAAACCCGCCCCGACCTTTCCTTCTTCTTCCTCGCTCGATTTTCCCTCTCTACTCTGAATTTTTCCGGCGATTCTTCAGCTCCTCAACTCGCCGTCGCCCCACCACCCTCGCCATCGTTAACCCTCCGTCGCCCGCCTTTGCTTCATCGTCCCATCTTCTCCGTCGCCCGCCTCTGCTTCATCGTCCCATCTTCTCCGTCGCCCGCCTCTGCTCGTCCTCCGTCGCCAAGTCCAGCTCGCCATCGACAAAGCCGGCCGCGCTAGACGAAATCGACGACGCCTCCGACCTGCGCCACCGGCCCAGTGAAGCGCGCTCCACCGCCCCAATTGCAATTCCTCGCTGCTGTTGACCGGAATCGGCATCTATACGATGGCCCTGCATTAGAGAAGGCCATATACAGGTTTGGATGTTTGGCCTCTTTTTCCCGTGTCCCCATGGTTTAAGACCCAATATCTAAACTCGCTCATATTTGTCGATGATGTCTCTTTGTTTTGGTATTTTTGAGAAGACAGTTGTGGAAGTTCAGTTTAGGCTTAGATACAATTAGAACTAAGATCATCTTGATGTATCGAATGAAATTAAGCTAAGGGATAGCTATCACGGAGTTTTTTACACATCTAAGTTGAACTTGTTGCTTAATGCTGGGGATAATGAATTACGATAAAAATGCACTACTTGTAACTGGTTTTTATGAATGCATCTAAGTGGTTTACAGTTGGTATATTCTTGATCTGTTTGTTTGTAGGTATGATGCTTGTATGTGGTGGCGTATGCAGTGGTATATTCTTGATCTGTTTGTTTGTAGGTATGATGTTTGTAGGTATATTCTTCGCCAACAGCAGTTTGTCTGTGTGAATATAGGCATGTTATTAGTGGAAGTGAATGTGTATTCGGTCGGGTTTTACAGACCGGACCGAACACTGTAGTACATTTCAAGCCCATCCCACCTCTCCACGCTCGTGTGATGGTAGACGATATTGTGAAAGGTCATGAGGACTCTCCCCTTCCGTTGGAGTGCAATCAGTGGAGTAAAATAGTTCAAGCAAAATCTTCAGTTGTTCCATGGCCATATTCTCCTATTGATGTCAGTAGTGACAAGGTAAACTATTTAATTACATGTTTACTGTTTAGTTTTTAACTTGACTGTTGACTGATATGTTTATTATTTAAATTTTGTATACTATTAGATTGATAAGGAATTAAAACCGGTTAAGAAGAGGAAAGTGGATAAGGGGAAGGAAGTTGTGAAATCAAATGAGGAGAGTCAGAGTGTGAGAAAGGAAGTGGTCAAACCTTTCGATATGACTCCTAGGAGATCCCCCATTCTGACACCCAAGTATCTGAAGATGTTGACCTCCCATCAAAAAATGCTGTATGACTTTTTCATGACGAAGCCGCAGTCTGTCACCAATTTCAACATGAAAGTGTCTAAGCATGTTTTCCACTCCCCCGAGCCCAGAGATCTGATGATTACCGTGAGCGATCTAAGAGAATTTTTGATGGGAGACCTCCTTAACATCTCTGTGATTCAGGCCTATTGTGTGTAAGTATCTTTCAAATTATTACATTATCTTTAATTTTTTTAAGCTATTTAACATATCTTATGAAAAAATGTTGTTTAGGTGTTTGACTACTAGACTGATATCGAACAAGAGATTATATTCCATCTCTTTCTTGTGCCCACAATTGATGTCAGCAAGTCAGGCCGCATTGGATGCGCAAGGATGTGCACAGCACGTGAGGCAGGGATTTTGTGCTGCAGTGCGAAGAAGAAGCAAATATTTGCTGATCCCATATCATCAGATGTAAGTACACAATAACTGGAATTTTTTGCTTCCTAATTGTGATAATTAAAAATATTGTTCTACAAAACATTCTTTGTTTTATCTGTTGCAGCAATCATTGGATGTTGATGGTGTTGTGTATCAACACCTCATGCTTGTTGATACTAGACCCATTGGGCGGCCCTGATGACCTTCGAGAGATAGTTGTAGAGAAATATTTGAAGGAGTGAGTATTCAAAAATTTTAATGCATTCTGTATTTATTTTAAGCTTGTCCTAGATTATTGACAATAAATGGCTTCATTTTAAAATGCTGTATTTATGCAGGGGTCATAAGCTTGGTTTGAGTGATGCGAAGAAACCATTCTCCATCTTGGACTTCCATTACATACGTGTAAGTAATCATTTAATTTATGCATTTTTGTATTGAAGTTAAACGTTTAATTTCTTGATCTATCTAAAGTTGGTAATCCATGGATGGTGTGATGACAGTGTCCTCAGCAGCCTGATTCACGAAGCTGTGGCTATTATGTGATGCGTTACATGTTCGAGATTGTACAAAATATTGACACGCTAGCTGATGATGACAAGGTAAACCATACCAATAAAAGTTTTAGTTAAAGTTATTGCATTTGAAATAAAATTGTGTACTAATGATGATCAGTTTCTTTTTATGGACAGATCATTTCTTTTTTCACACAAGCAGGGAGCACGTATTCCAAAGGGGATCTGGACTTTGTAAGAGATCATCTATCGCAGTTTTGGTGTAAAAATTACTTGAGTGTTACTTAGATCTTATCCAAGTGTAGTTAGACTTACACTTTTGTTTGTGCTGAAGGTAGACTCTCAAACTTTGTAAAGTTCAACGTCTCTTACGTTTGAAAGTTTTGTTTGCAATTCATTTTCAATGTTGCTATTCAAAGTGGCAACTTGGTTTATATATGGTCATATAGTGTGGTTGGTTATCAAAGGGCAATACCAGTTGGATGCCCTGTACAGGTTGTATATACGATTGTAAATTGGGTGTGTTGGAAAACATATGTGGTAGAGGCTAAAAAAACAAAAAAAAAAAAAATAAAAAAAATACCACGGTTCATCCAAAACCGTGGTTTAAAACTCTCTGGATGACGAGTATAAACCACGGTTTACCGAAAAACCGTCGTATAAAGGCGACATTATACCACGGTTATTGCAATAACCGTCATATAAAACATGTTATATACCACGGTTTCCGTACAAACCGTGGTATAAAGTCGTCTGAACCACGCGACAAAATAGGTTTTAAACGACGGTTTGATCAGAACCGTGGTTTATAATCTGCCTTTTAAACGACGGTTTTAAACCGTGGTTTATGTCAATTTCCCGATATACCACGCGAGTAAAAACCACGGTTTCTAACCGTGGTATATAGGCAAAATAACCGTGGTAAAAAACATTTTCTGCACTAGTGTTTGTCCCCAAAGTTCACATGTATTCTCAATCATTCTCGATACTCAATTTCCTTAATCTTAACACCTCATCTTATATTCACATCCACACATCTCAAGACTCAATGGTCTACCACAAGTACAATACATAAGTACTATACACATCTCAAACTTACCACCAAGTGTAATAACTTACACAACCATATCTTACACAAACCAAACAAACGACAAACATGTTCGTTTACTAATCTCAAAAGCGAGGAAGCTCTACCCCCCTTAAAAAAGGGTACACCCCGGACAATGTAGTCGCGAAACAATGAAGGGTACTTTGATCACAACTTATCTTCTAATTCCCACGTGGCCTCTTTGATATCCTGGTTAGACCAGAGAACCTTCACCAGTCGCACTGCCTTATGGCGAGTGTCCCTAGTCTTACTATCCAAGATTCTTTGAGGAACCTCTATTGATCTCATATTTGGCTCTAACGTCAACCTCTCATGTTCTAACACATGGGAGGGGTGGTGCATGTATTTCTTAAGCTGTGAAACGTGGAAAACATCATGCACTTTACACAGCTCAGCAGGTAAATTCAACCTGTAAGCAACTGGGCCCACCCACTCCATAATCTCATAAGGACCAACAAATTTCGGGCTCAGCTTGCCCTTCTTCCCAAATCTAAATACACCCTTCATCGGTGAAACTCGCAGAAATACCCGGTCACCCACTGAGAACTCTAGGTCTCGTCGTCGAACATCAGCATACAACTTCTGCCTATCTTGAGCAGCTTTCATATTCTCCCTGATTTGCTGAACTTCAGCCTGAACTTGTTCTAAGTATTCTAGTCCTACAATGACTGTCTCACTTGACTCATCCCAGCAGAGTGGTGTACGACATGGTCTACCGTACAACGTTTAAAAAGGCGTCATCTTGATCGAAGCATGATAGCTACTGTTGTATGAAAACTCGATCAGATGCAACTTGTCAATCCAACTTCCCTGGAAGTCTAAGGCACATGCCTTCAGCATGTCCTCAAGTGTCTGAATTGTACGCTTAGTCTGACCATCTGTCTGAGGATGGAACGTTGTACTCAACTTCAGTTCTGTACCCAACACTTCTCTGGTAGCTCTCCAGTGCCTCGAAAGGAATCTGGTATCTCTATCTGACACTATGGTCTTTGGTATCCCGTGATGTCTCATAATTTCCTTCTCAAATAATTCAGCTAATTTTGTTACCTTCCAAGTATCCTTCATCAGTATGAATCGGGCTACTTTGGTAAGGTGATCCACAACTACCCATATCATGTTGAGACCTCCCCTAGCAGGTGGGAGTCCAACTACGAAGTCCATGGAGATATCATGAAACTTCTACTCCGGAACTAGCATCGATTGTACCATTCCGCCCGGTCGTCGGTGCTCGAATTTTACCTTCTAGCATGTGAGACACCTCAAGACGAACTTGGTAACATCTATCTTCATCCCCGACCACCAGAAGTATCTCTTCATGTCTTTATACATCTTAGAGGCTCCCGGATGGATGGAAACTGAAGAACAGTGTGATTCTCTAAGTATACGGTGTTTCAAATCTGTGCCTCGTGGTATGCATAACCGGCCCTTAAGTCTAATCAAATCATCATCATGAAGTCTAAAGTCGTATTCTTTATTCTCAAAGGTACCCTCTGTCAGCTTCTGTCGGACTTCCCTCATGTACTCATCTGTCCTCTGAGCCTCTCGCACCTCATCAACCAAGCTGGAGAAATAAACTAGCGAATGGAGTGAGTGTGCTCGACGACTCAGGGCGTCAGCTACAACATTGGCCTTCCCTTCTTTGTACTGGAGGTCAATATCATAGTCCTTCAAAAACTCTAACCATCTCCTCTATCGAAGATTCAACTCTTTCTGAGTAAAATATATTTCAAGCTCTTGTGAACGGTGTAGATCGTCGCACTAACCCCGTATAAGTAGTGGCACCATATCTTCAAGGCGAAGACTACAGCTCCCAGCTCTAGATCATGTGTGGGGTAGTTCTCCTCATGTTTCTTCAACTGGCATGAGGTATATGCCACCACTTTGCCATGTTGCATAAGCACGCAACCCAACCCTCTACCGGATGCGTCATAGTAAACCTCAAAGCCCTCCGTACCGTCTGGAATAGTCAGAACTGGTGCAGTGGTCAGTGAGTCCTTCAAACTCTGAAATGATAACTCACAATCATCCGTCCAAACGAACGGTGCCTCTTTCTTCATCAGACTGGTCATCGGCTTAGAGACCTTGCTGAAATCCTTAACAAACCTTCGGTAGTAACCTGCGAAACCAAGGAAGCTCCAGATGTCGGTAACAGTCTTTGGTCTCGGCCAGGTACGCACGGCATCAATCTTAGCTGGATCCACCGCGATCCCAGCATCTGAGATGACATGACCCAAGAAAGAGACCTGGTCAAGCCAAAACTCACACTTGGAGAACTTAGCGTAAAGCTGGTTCTCCCTCAGTATCTCTAATACCCTCCTCAGATGTTCCTCATGCTCAACCTTCGATTTCGAATATATTAGAATGTCTTCAATGAATACCACAACCGACTTGTCCAGCTGCTCCCGGAACAAGCGGTTCATCAGATCCATAAACTTCGCCGGTGCGTTCGACAAACCGAACGACACCACTGTAAACTCATAGTGGCCGTATCGTGTCCGGAATGCCGTCTTCTCATTATCTCCCTCCTTAATGGCTATCTGATGATACCCGATCTGAGATCAATCTTGGAAAACACAGATGCCCCATTCAACTGATCGAACAAATCATCAATGCGGGGTAGTGGGTACTTATTCTTTACAGTCACTGCGTTCAACTCTCTGTTGTCGATGCAGAGGTGGAGACTACCATCCTTCTTCTTCACGAAGAGAACTGGTGCTCCCCATGGTGTTACACTGGGTCAAATGAACCTTTTGTCTAACAAGTCCTTCAGCTGATCCTTCAGTTCTCTCATTTCTGCCGGAGCCATGCGGTATGGTGCCTTGGCTATCGGTCCGGTTCTTGGTAGCTGTTCAATAGTGAACTCCACCTCCCGAGTGGGTGGCATGCCGGGCAGTTCCCGTGGAAAGAGATCGGGGAACACCGACACTAAAGGTAAGTCAAGGTCGAACTCGGGGTCCCTCCCTATGTCCTGGATATAGTAGAGATATACTTCTTCATTCCTCCTCAGTTCCTTATACATTGCCATAGCGGGAATGATCTAGGTCGAAGGCTCTCTGGGCCTCTGGCGGTATGATATTGTTACCTCACACGGACTCCTGAGCAATAATCGATGCTCGACGCAGAGGATACGACCCTTGTGCCACTCCAACCAGTTCATTCTGAAGATAACATCAAATCCCAACTCCCTGAACTCAATAAAACTGGCTGGAAAATCTTCCCCCTTAATTCTGACAATGGCTCCTTGGTAGCAGCGAGTGCAACGAACCTTCTCCTTAGACGGGAGCATAACCGTGAAGTCGGGTAGCTCATCAGCGTCAAGCCCCAACCTTCTCGCAAAAGATGCCGAGATAAAGGTATGCGAGGCCCCTGAGTCGAAGAAAACTGATGCCTCAATCCCATTAATCGAAAAGGTGCCGGTGAGGATAGTACTGCTCGCGTTGGCCTGTGCCTCTGTAAGAATGCTTAGTGCACCTTCTGTACCGAGTCCATAACTTAATTGTATTCACAAGCTTTCATGAGTAATGATGGTATAACAGGAGTCGTAACAATAAATATGAACAACACTGTTATTTTATTAATAACCATCCTTTTTACAACATGTGCTTCTTCCTTACATCTCATTTCTTACCTCGTACTTAAAGCATTAGATGGCTAATATTGTCTAAAGGTTAGGTTTAACCGTCCTGGTCTCATATGCGTCGTATTAATCACTGCTGACGGTGCTGTATTCAGCTTAATTCTCTTGATCCCATGATACAACATTCTTGATTCTCCCCCCATAACTAATACATCTCCAGACTTAAGTACTAACTTATTATCACGGTCCGCACGTTTCTGCTCGCCGTACAAAAATTAAGCGTCGTCTCGAATGGACCAAGGCACTACGGGTATCCCTCTTTCGAGAGACTCCGTTGTCTCGTCCTTATCTTGATGTAATCCAAGTCGCCCGTATTTCTGGTAGAAATTCACAATGCAAAGATCTGCTTGTATGTCCGGGACCGGGTCAGCTTCCAACCGCTGAGCGATCTCCACGACTTGTGTAATAACCGGATGGAAGTCTTCGGGTATCCCCGGTGGTGAGACTCCATCTTGTGCCCTGGTGGTCTGGTACGTCTTGGCATACGGATTCCAATCCTTGCCCAAACTCATCATCTTTAACTTCATCTGTGCTCCTCCTGGGTATTCCGATGTATGAAAACCTCCCGGTCCCACACCTAACAGACTGCATCTCCTGATGATGGCTATTTGTGCTTCGGGTGTTAGGTATCCCCTTAACAAAATCATACCTGGGCGGATAACTTGACATCGTTCGGTTGAAATGTCTCGGGTTCCAATATCGGTGTCTCCCGGTGTAACGACCCCAAAACCGGCCTAGGAGTTAGGGCCGTTACACGCCGCGAGTCTACTACCTAACGTCGCAAGGCTCTAAGCAGAACGAATCCCAAAACCAAATAACGAACTTGTATAAATACCAAAAGAGTTTACAAGGTCTAAATACTTATAAGTCAAATACAAAGAGAGGCCCGAAGGCTACACAAAGTTCTAAAGCGTCCAACGCGCAAGTAAACTAAGTCTAAAGAAACATAAAAAAACGAAGCTCCAGAAGGGGACGAGAAGAGAAGATCCCACGAGCTCAATCTGCAACAAAGTAAAGGGGTGAGCTAAACAGCCCAGCAAGCAGAAGACTTCCTCAAGGAAGTCCACTCAAAACAGAAGTAGAAGAATAGTTTATAAACAGAGAAGAAGGCGGAGTCAATATAATCAGACAGAAAGGAAGCACAAAACAGAAGTAGAGCAGAACGTCACTTCAAATCATAGTCGGACTTTCAGAAACGGATACAGAAGAGTCGGACACTAGAAACAAGCTAACACAACAGAAGGACTCACGTAAGGTCCTATGGATCAAGATCCCACAACAGAAGCCGTAGAGACAGCTAACAGACCCGTCGGTCAAATAACGTCCTAAGGGAGACCCTAAGGAGTATAAACAGAAGGAATTCCTGCGCAGCATGCTACGGGACAGCCCGACCCGACTATCCAAGGCTCAGAAGCAAAGTAACTAGGTCCCAAACCAAAAGCCTCACAAAACAGATCTTAAGTGCATGGAAATGCATATAAACAGCATAAGAAGCTTGTACACAGATAGGGGAATCCAACCCCGCAAACGGAACTCAAAACGGAGCTAAAACGAGAAGTTATGCTCAAAACAGTGCATGTCCGAACTTGCGTCCGACCTTGCAAGTTCGGACAGAGGCCGAGAAGCAGAAGTCACAGAAATCACGTGTCCGAATTACGTCCGAACGTCGAAGTTCGGACGTAAGTCGAGAGTCAGAAGCCAAAACTCTTCGTGTCCGAACTTGCGTCCGACCTTGCAAGTTCGGACACACGTCGAAACTTTTACGGAGACTCGTCCTCGCTCGTCCGAACTTACAAGTTCGGACCGATGTTCGGACACTCCAAAATCTTCAAAAACAAAACGCGCCCGATGACCTGTCCGAACTTACAAGTTCGGACAGACGTCCGGACAGTGCAAAACTGTCGAATTCCAGAAAGGGTAGACGCGCAGAAAACCACAAAAATCATCATAAACTCACCCAAATTCCACAGAATTGTAAATCAGTACCCTCGGGGGTTTAGCCAATCGATCAACAACACAAAACGATGAGAAAGCACACAATCACAACACAATTGCAAACAGAAACGCTAGAATAAAACAGTCCCCCGAGGGTGAGCAAACAACCCCGATTCCATCCCCCACTTACATCGAATTGCAGTGTTGAATCAGTCCAGACAATGCCCACACTCGGCCAGACGAACAACGGTAGAGGAGAAGCACAGATCGACGCTGAATTCACAACCACATAGCCCATCAATCAGAAATTCTCCCTCTCAAACAGAAGCGAAAACCACTGAAACCGAAAGAGAAGCCCAAACCTGATTCACCGCAGAGGAAGAGCAAACACGCAGAACCGGAATTCGATCCCCAAACGCACCAGCAACACACCAGGAATTAGCACTCAAGGAAGAAGGAGAGGAGAGGGATGCTGAAAACTGTCGAGAGAAGAACACACACCACGTCTTGAAAACTGATCGGGAAAACTGAGGGAGAAAATAAAATGATGGACCCTCCTTTCCTTGT